>JAHHUM010002091.1:0-34978 GCA_036173005.1 Crenichthys baileyi
CCAAATAGGGGGTTTGAGAAAACAGAGTATACACACAAAAAGTACAGAAGCACTGATCCAGGACTACTCTATGTTAAACAGAAAAAAGATAATTAATAGCAGGAATAGCCGCTTTAGTGACTTTATCTAGAAGAGAAACATAGCAAAACATAAAATCTCCAAGCCTCTCAGTCTACAGAATGAAAAACAGTGCACAGTTAGCTGCAGAAGGGACAAGTGTGTCATCTATAGAAAGAGAACATGGCGCTACTGGCACCAATAGCTCAGCTGATGGCTACCTCCAGGAAGGTGTTAAAACATATGGAATACAATAAAATAGGCTTAGATACTGAGCAGGGATTATGGAAGTGTAAAAGCATAATACACACAAATAAAATATTCTCTGGGCTTCTTTAAACATCAGCCATAGCACTTCACTCATACTCATACCCTATTTACATGTCTGGACTTTAAGTTAAATGAAGAATACATTTTTTAGATAATGAAGTTGACCCGGTGAAGCATTGACTCCACTACCTCCCTGAAGATGTGCTGTGCATCTTGGTTCTTAGACTCTGGCGCCAACAACTTAGCAGCAGATCCTTTAATCAGGTATGCTGCAAGGTTGAGCCTGCATGGATCTGACTTGTTTATTCAGCAAATCCCACATTTGCTCGATTGGATTGAAATGTGGAGAACTTTTAGGCCAAGTCAAGGGCAGAAAGAAAACATGACTTATCAGAACAGCCCACCTTCTTCCACTGCTCCCTGATCCAGTTTTAAAGCTCGAATCCCCATTGGTAGGGCTTTGGGTGGTGAAGAGGGGCTGGTCTTCTTGAGTTCAAACCTTCGATTAATTACAGAGAAGTTGAAATAAAGTTCATCTGCTCTAGTTGGATTTTCCTGCTTATTTGCTCATTTGCAACCTTAAGCTTAAGCGATCGTGTGCAGAGAGGTTACAAAAGTATCAGTCAGGAGATGAGCACTGTCTTATTTCTAAGTCATGGTACAATGAAGACAATCATCAATAATTGGAGAAAATGTAAGACAACAGTGACATTGTAAAACTGGTACAACCCCAATTCCAATGAAGTTGAGACGTTGTGTAAAATGTAAATAAAAACAGAATACAATGATTTGCAAATCCTGTTCAACCTGTATTTTTTCCACAGTTACTGAAAAGACAAAATTGACACTGGTCAGGAAGACTCCCAAGAGGCTAACAGCAACACTTTAAACTTTGATGTCAGTTACAATGGGACAATGTACAACTCAAAAATAAATATCATCATTTGATGTGTTCTACCAGATAATACATTTTGGTTAATTTACATCAGCAGTCCTTTTGCACCTAAAGGTGCTGCAGGAATTTCCAACAATTACTGGTTGTTTTCTTCGTACGACAGCAATATCCTTTGTTCTTTATAGTAGGGTGAAATACAGAATTGTTTTCTTCCAAAGAAAACAACCAGGCCTGACTAAAATCTACTAAAAACATTGTGGGAGTTATGGTGTGATGTCATGTTTTTAGGGTTTGATGGAACAAAGCATGAAGTTTTGGGCACAAATTTCAAAGGCGTGTTTGGTTTAAAAACAGTTAATCACCTGAAGAATACCGTGCGCACAATGAAACATGGTGGTGGCGGTATCTTGCTTTGGAGTTATGTTCCTTTAAATGAGTTAAATAAAAAGGTGCTTCAACACACTATTATATCTAAGGCTGCATTCACACTGCAGGCAAATGTGACCCAAATGCAACTTTTTGGCCATATGTGACCCATATCTGACTTTTTCATAGCATTCTGAACAGCCCAATCCAGATCCCAATCCCTTTTTACTTCCAAAGAAATCCAAATTTTGCCACTTTCATATGTGGCACAAAATCGGATAAGTATCCTACAGTTTTTAAAGCGTCCGCAGTCTGAACGGTCATGTTGTATTTCATCTGACTTTTTCAGTCACTGTTCCACAAAAGGCCATTGATAGTAGTTGTGCTCTCATTTTTCTTACCTTTGTGGTCATAATATTGTCGGCTCCCATGGCACAACAACATAATAATAACACAAAGACCCTGACATGTATTATTACTTCCGCAAAAAGTGCAGTGTTGTGTTATGGGTCGCTTTGGGGTTGTGAACCGTTCAGGTTGATGTCTGATTTAATTAGTAGTTTTAATGAACACGCTAAAAAAAATCAGTTTTCAGCAAAAAATTGGCATTGAGCATCAAGACCTGCAGTGTGAACGTAGGATAGATGACATTTGAGCCAGGGTGACAGCAAAGAGGCCTTCCGAACTTCAAAGATTTTGAGCTTGTCCAGAAAGATACGTAAATCACATGAAAACCAGTGGAAACATGCAAGAAGCTGGTCAGTGATTGTATCAAATCCTGAAGGGTGGGATTTCTTTATTTCCGAGATTTATCAATCGATACACATAGTTGCAGACAAAACTCCAATTATGATCAACTTAATTAAATGTTATTTTTTCCCAAATTTAACTTACTAAAAAAGTTGACCATGAATCTAGTGCAGAGATTTCTATGGAGTGTTGTAATGAAAAAATAAGAGGCTATGAAAATGGGCAACAACCACGCAGGCAGAAAAGCAAACCAGTTTATTGAAAGATAGAGAGAGTATGGTTCAACGACCGGATCTTCAGAAGGGGGTTCTCGCTTGACTCTGGGGAAGAGAGTTAAGATGATTATGGTCTGGCAGAGCAATGATTCTGATATTTTTACAGAGCTGGTGAGAAAACTACTTACTGTAGGAGAAGGACGGAGGCAGATCAGTAAACGGTAGGTGACTCACAGAGGCAGGGTTAGCAGGAGGAGTAACGGGGAGGTTTCAGGTCTGATTCTCTCACGGTTTGATCCTTTCAGATGATGTGCTCAGGTGAATGATGAGGTTGGGGGGTTTGGGGACGGGCGGGTCCCCTGAGAGAAGGGGGGTTTCTTGGGGGTTTCCCTCGCTGGCCAGGGAGGAGGGAGATCGGGAAGGGGAAAAGGGAACTCGGGGTTTGAATATAAGGATGAGGAGTTCCAAGGACATCACTTGAACAAGGCTTGAAGAACAGGGTCGGGAATTCCTTAGCAGATCAGTTCAGTCTGGAGAGAAGGAGTACAGACTTTGGTAAGAGCAGGTTTGCAAAGAAACACATATTATCTAAGAACGCTGGTCAGCTTACCATTCTAGCTGAGCTAGCTAACTGAGGTCTCCCTCCAGGTCCCTGCTTCTTAAGAAACCCTCCTGATTAGGTCCAATGAGTAGCACCTGTGAGGCTGAGCCTGCCAATCACCCCCTGCAGGAAGAGAGAGAAACCAAATACAGCAAACCCCCTGTACACAACCCCCCTAAACAGACGCCTTCTGGCGGACGTCCAGAGGAGGAAGAAGCCGCACCTTCAAAATCGGAGATAAGTGAGGGGTCCAGAATAAAGCGTCGGGGAACCCAGGATAGATACTCTGGACCGTACCCCTCCCAGTCGACCAGATACTGGACTCCAAGACCCCTATGCCGCAAGTTCACAATGTGGTGGACAGAAAGCAGACACAAAGGGCTAGAAAGGACTGGTTTGATCTGCAACACATGAAAAGTAGGATGGACACGATGGTGAAAAGGCAGAATTAGGCGGACAGAGGTAGTGCTAATAATGGATTCAATCTTGAAGGGACCAAGGAACCTATGTGCTAGCTTTTTAGGGTAAGCTTTGAGGGAAATGTTCTTAGAGGATAGCCAAACCTCCTGTCCAGGGGAGTAGGTGGGAGCCGGGATTTGTCTTCTTTCAGTGTACCTTTCATTTTGGTGAAAAGTTCGTTAGAGGGCGGTCTTGGTCTGGTTTTAGATCTTCTGGCACTTTGTGAGGTAGGATCTGACAGAAGGTAGGACTGTGTTAGGGAAAGATGTGGGGAGAAGTGATGGTTTATAGCCAAGTGAGGCTTTGAAAGGAGATTGACCGGAGGCTGCAGAGGCATAAGAGTTATGTATATACTGACCCAAGTCAGCTGATTGCTCCAGGATGTAGGGTTATTTGTACAGAGGCAGCGGAGGATATTTTCAAGTTCTTGGTCAAGTCTTTCACATTGACCTTTAGTTTGGGGGTGTAAACCCGAAGATAGCTGAGACTTGGCAACAAAAATCCCAAATTAGGAATCCAGAAATTAAAATGAAAATTTTGGGCCCTAGTCGAGATAAATTTTAGAAAATTGATGCCATGGGAGCCTAAAAAAGGGATTTTTTAAAAAAAGTATGCTGGGTTTACGCAATGGGAGCTTAGTAGGGGAAAAGGATGAGAAGCCATTAGAGCAAATTTTAAAAGGGTTTTCAATGTCTGTTTTATTCTTGGAAAGAGGTAACCCGGTAACCAAGTCCAATGCAATATGTGACCAGGGATGGCTGGGTAAGGGCAAAGGTTGGAGTAACCCATCAGGAGGTCTGTATGAGTCTGTATTGCTATCACAGGTGGTACACTGAGAAACATTTTCAGCCACGTCTTTATTGAGACACCGCCACCAGAAGTATCGACAGATGAGAGCAATGGTACGACTTGAACCTGGATGGGGTGAGAACTTTGAGGTGTGTGCCCACTGGATCACCTGGGACCTGATGCTGAATGGGACATAGAGGCGCCCGGGTGGACCTTCTCCCAGATCCGGTTCATCCTGTAGTGCTCTGCAGATCCATTTCTCCAGGTACCAGGAGAAAATGACTATAACACATGACAGCGGAATGATGCACGTTGGATCAGGGGATCCTTCTGTCGTGGAGAATTGCCTGGAGAGAGCATCAGGTTTAACGTTCTTGAGGCCAGGGTGGTAGGTGATAATGAAGTCAAAACGGGAAAAAAAAAGGGACCAACGTGACTGAGGATTAAGACGATTGACAGATTGGATAAAGGCGTGGTTCTTATGGTCTGTCCAAATGATCATGGGTTGAGAGGTGCCCTCCAGCCAGTGTCTCCATTCTTCCAAGGACATTCTAATGGCGAAGTGCTCCCAATCTCCAGCGTCATAGTTTCGCTCTGCAGAAGAAAATCTTTTGGAAAAGAATGCGCACAAGTCGAGCATGCCATCGGATAGACATCGTTTTGAGAGTACAGCTCCAACCCCTGTATCCGAGGCATCCACCGCCAGAACAAACTGGATCTTGGGATCTGGAAGTGTCAATATAGGGCAGTGTAAAACTTCTCCCTGAAAGTCCAGAAGGCAACATCGCCTTCTGGGGACCAGGCAAATGGTTTCTTAATTGAGGTGAGTGCTGTGAGAGGAGAAGTAAGTAAACTAAAGTCACAGATTAAGCAATGGTAGAAGTTGGCATATCCTAGAAATCGCTGGAGCTGTTTTCAGTTAGTGGGTGTGGGCCAATCTTAAACTGCGGCGACCAGGAGGAGGCCCAGGCGACGGGCCAGGACATGCTGGATGGACTGTGTCTCTTGGCTGGCATGGGAACCCCTTGGGGTCCTACCGGAGTATCCGAAGGAGCTGTCTGGAGAGAGGGACGTCTGGGTGTCTTTACTAATTCTGCTGCCCCCTTGACCCAGTCCCGGATAAAGCAGAAGACGACGAGTACAAGTACCTTAAAAAGAGCTCTGTGACATATTGTTATAACAGATGAGCTACAGGGCATAATCGAGAGAGGGTGAACAGGGAGTGAGCGATCTGAATGTTATGAGATGAAAATAAAATGGGAAAAGGCTTCAGAAAATTCAGACCTTGCATGTGGTGTTTTGTTACTTGCAAACTTTAACTCTCATGGGAATATAAAGACACAGAAAGCATCTGAGAGTTTTGCACATTTACAGGTCCAGTTTCGTACACATATTAAAACATACTGTCCTGCCAGGAAGTGACATTGACAAAGTGGGTTAGTCTTCCCAGGACAGAAATAAATGAGTTCAACCGTAGCTGTGAGATTACATTCAGACCTTTCTGGTTAGTCGCAGTTTTTCAATACACCCCCAGGCTCCAACTCGGTGTGTGTGCTTCAATGTGTAAAAGGGAGTAAAAACACTGTAGATTGCAAGGCCAGGTTATGAAGAATGAGAGGGAGACAGACCCTACATAAAACAGAGGAAGGGGCAAGTTATTACATTTTGTGTCCTTGTTAATATTCAAGTGCATCTCAATACATATGAAATTTATTTAAAAATTTCAAAAAAATCAATAAATAAATGGAATTTGTGGTACATACATTCATCACACACAGATTGACATATTTTACATGTTTATTTTGATTACTTATGTTTATAATGGCATCCAAAATTCAGTTTCTCTGAAAAATAGAATACTATATCAGTCACAGTGATACCATTGGTGCAAAGTTCTGCTGGAAAATGAAATCAGAATCTCCTTAAAACTTGTCGGCAGGAAGCATGAACCACTTCAGGCCTGATCTAAAATATCCTAAAACCTTGAGGTTAAATATATTATGGTCTGATGAAGCCAAATTCGACAACAGCACAGCACTTTACCTAAAAGAGCCCCCTACCCACTGTGAAACATGGTAAAGGCAGCATCATGATCTGCAGTTACTTCTCTTCAGATGGAAATGTTTTTTGATTAAAATTGGGAGCAGTCAGTTTTGACCAAAAATCTTCAAGTGTCTGGTAGAAAGCTAAAGATGAAGATAAAGATTATTTTTAGGATTACAAGTCCATGCTTAAATGAATAGAAGTAAGTCCATCCATATGAATAAAAAAAATGACTTGAAAGTGAAAATGTGCTTCAGTGAAGTATTAAGGATGTGCATACTTATGCAACCAGTTTTTGCACCTTTTTTTTCTTTTTTTTATGCTTTTCCCTTTTTTCAGTTGAGCTGTAAAGAATATGTCATATTCATCTTGCAGGGATCAGCAAGCAGAAACATGCACAAGGAAACATTCGCAGGCGATATGGCTCAGGGTGATGGCACATCTATATTTGGCCTTTTATATGCTGTAATAACAATACAATGAATCCCAAATGTTCTTTGAAATTGCTCTCTAAAGAAGTTTCTTTTTAACTTATATCTAATCTAAACATTAAAAAATTAGGCTTCTTTTGTTAATTGTCCACAATATTGCTGAATGCAAAGATCAATTTCTGACCTCAGAAATTTTGTCCCACAGAACAAGTTTCATTGCAGATGCATTGTTAACTGAAGGTTTAATGTGTGATTCTGTGGTTTATTTCATGCTGCTGCTTACCTTGTCCCACAGCCTCTCCCGGTCCAAAGCAATGATGACCATAGAGGGGTTGGATAGAAAGCCTTGATTGTTGAATGACAGTTCTTTTCTTTCCCATGTTACATTCAGCATGTGTCTGTATGCCAAACAGAAATAAAAGGAACAATAACTCGAAAAAATAAGCAATCAAAGTGCGTAACTTTAGCAGTCTATGCATTGGATATTTTATATTCATTTAAAACTAACACACTCCAACAATAATCAGATTCTAATCAAGCCTAAAGCTTTCCTGAGAGGGTTTAATTTAATGTCTTAGACAGGAAGCAGCTCATCTGAGTTGATTGGTTGGATGTCAGGATGCTACCACTAAATGGTCTTGGTATCTGTTGAGGTCTAAATCCAAGATAAACTGAGCTTTAAATAATTACTCCAGGCTATTTTACATTTCCCAACAAAAGTAAAAGAGGTACACACGATGTTTACTTCATATTTTGCTCAGAGGAGTTCAAGGAGCAAAAGCTAAAACTGTCCTTCTCTTTCAACACGGAGGCAACAATCATTGCTTAGTGGAGCGTAGCACGATCTCGTATGTTCAGAATGCCAAAATATTTTTGGTTCAAGCAAAATCTGTCTCATGAAGTGCCATCCAATTGCACTTAGCATGTTAATTCATGTGATCAAGTAATTGAAAGCTGCTATTATATTTACTGTTATATGAAGTGTGTGCATTAGGTTGTTGGTCAATTAGAGCCTTTGCCAATTAATATTTGCCTTTTATACCCACAGGTTGCCATTTAAAATCTTGCCTTCATTTTGTACTCATAAACCAACCAGTTCAACCTATTCACTTGAAATTATTGCATAACAGTTTATTTTTCTTAGTAGTAAAGTAGTTTTATAATTTTAGAGATCGACAGAGAGCAACCTTCCGATTGTCTGGCAATCGAGTGGTTCTGGGTTAGATTCCAGCTTCCTACCACATGTTGATGGCACTCAACCCTTAAAGGCCAATAGATCTGCGTATCAGAGTATAAATGTGTGACTGATATAAGTGCAGCTGAATGAATGTGACTCATTTTGTAAAAGTGCTCTTAGCGATCTGTCACACTAGCAATGATTTATAGGTTCAATACATTTATGATTCCTTACAGTAGATTAACTAATCTTTTTAAATGAGCTGAATAAGTCAGACGGCACCAAACGCGGGCCAGTTTCACTAGAGTATAGCAAGACTCCCAACACTTTTATAAAATAGTGGTGATAAAGTGACAGACGAGATACGAACAATTTAGTGCTGTGAGAATACTGTGACCAAGCTTCTTACAATGCTGAAGACCTCATCTGCTTCAGAGCTTCCTATCAGCACCCAAAGGCAATTTCAATGTTGTTTTTTCTAATGAATGTGGACTGCATTTGATCGTCCCTTCTTCTAAAATAAAATACTGGTCATACCTGAAAAGTCTAACAAGTGACTGTATACATTAATTATGTCTGGTATAATTACAAATGAGCCTATGATCTTAATTTGTTAAAAAGTTATTTGGTTTCAAACATTTTGGCCTGTTGTGCAACTTTTTGGGAAATTTGAACATCATACTAACTCTTGGTGCAAACTTCACAACGACATGAAACTTAGCAAATGTAAGACAAAAGGAAGGATAATGAAAAAATGTTGCTGTTAAAAAATTAAGACATGATGAATTAAACATGTCTTACCTGAAAAGGGTATTGTTGTCGGACTGTTTTGCTGGTTTATTGCAATCTCCATGTCCTTCAGGAATGAAACCATAAACCCTCTTGAAACTCTCTGCCCCTTTAGCTACTATGGCGACACCCTCCCTCACCCTCTGCCGCAAGCTTTTCCTCCACTGGTCCGTAATCACACCAATCACACCTACAGGGAAGGTGGCAGGTGGGGGGCTGTTAGGGTTGCCTACGGCAAGGCTGGGGAGGATCCAGATGTAGCCAGGCCCCAGCAGACCCAACTCGGATGCTAGACTAAACAGGTACTGTGCCTCCTCATGTGAGCAGTACGCCAACAGGACCTGGGAGTCCAGCTGCAAACAGACAAGAAATCTGTTGTCTATAAAATATGCAGGACACAACATCAGATCTACAAACTTCTTCTGGTCCTATCAAGTGAGTAACATTAGCTCACCATTTAAACTGGTGGTTTTAACAAAAGGACATTTGAGGTTTACAAATGTATGTTTCCCTTGTCTATATCAGTCCAAACATAAACTAACTATAAAATAAGATGTAATTGTTAAATAATATCCCAAGTGTTCTGTTCAGACTGAGATCTGACACTTAAGACTTTAAATGACATGGATGAAAAGAGGAAATTAATATAAAATCAGTAAGAATGTCTACATTGCAAGTTAGCTTAACAAAATCAAACATTTCCTTCCCCCCTAATAATGATAATTTACCATGTAAGCAGCTATTGTTTGATAAAGTCCTAATTTCTTTTCCAAAGCTTTGGAACACTTATTAGTTATTTGGGGGGAAATTGTTTCGACTTTTGTTGAAATTTTTTTTAGAGATGGCGAAGCACTTGTGGGGTTTGTAAGGAGATTGTAAGCTGATCAACCCAAAAGGATTTAAACTCAAAACCTTTTCAGCACTTTGTGGTAAAGTTTTTCCTTCGTACATCTTTACGCAGCCTTGACACTTGCATTTGCATGGTATTTCCGTAGAAATGCATGGTCATTTCCTGTTAGGGAAAGGCTAGAAGTTTATTTGTATAGCACCATTCATACACACTGTAATTCAAAGTACTCAGTTGAAAAATAAAAGAACAGAGGTAGAGAAAGAAAATAATTAAAAGAAAAACTAAAATTAAAGCATAGCATAAAAAGAAACATTGAAATGCAAATTTAAAACAAATATCTAAGACATAATAAAATGAACTGATTACCCATAAAGGTCGTTGACCTTTATGGGTAGGCTGCAGTAAAAAAGTAATGTTCTCAGCAAAAGTGTCTTCATGTGTCAGGTTACTAGGACTGAAGAGCACAAAAATTCAATGTTGCCTCCGCTTGTTTAGTTCTGTTTTCTTCGGGCTTATTGAGCCTAGTTGAATGCTGATCTCTAACCCAGCACTTTGCGGATCAAAAACGACCCGCGCACTCAATAACATTATGGACACACTAACTCAGAGACTCTGGCAAACTGGTCATGTGGTGTTACAAATTGCGTGTCATTAGTACGCATACAGTGATGTGAAAAAGTAATTGTCTCCTCCCAGATTTCTGTGTTTCATTGTGCAGTTACTGCACAATGAAACTTCTTAAGTATTGCTGAGGGTATATTATATATTGCAAAAATAATGCAGCAACATTTTAAATTTTATACGCATACATTTTATGTATTCCATTATATACTATATTTTAAAACGAGGTTCTAAAACATCCTAAGATTTAAAACCTCTTTCTCATTTAATGGTTTTCTTCATGCTTATGACTATTTACACTGTCTGTAGATTCTCACTGAAGGCATCAAACCATAAATGATCACATATGGAATTATGTAGCAAACAAAACACCTGCTTGAATATGTGGCATGTACCACACCTGGGTCCATTGTGCTCCTGGCTATAAAACCCTGCTCTGCCTGAAGAGTCTGTGACTCCTATGAGTAGGTGGGGAGTTAACCTTTGTGGCTTCTGAATTTTGAGGGCTAGAATTTAGAATAGAAATTCTGATGTATCAGCAGCAAAGTAAAAGGCAAATGGAAGCATGCAGGCACACACAAAGGTAAAAATTGTGAAAAACAACAAAAAAGAATTGACTGTACAGTAAGGGAAAAATTTAGAGTATAAGAAAATATACTGTATAGTTATCAAAATAGCACATTCAGATTAAACACAATGTGTTGCATGAAATAAATTTATGTAAAATAATTAAAATTAGACTGTCTGTACTCTACATCCTGTAGCTGAGACTAGAGCTGCATGATATTAGGAAAACATGTGATATGCAATGATGATTTAGTTTGGGGGGGGAATCATAATTTTTATCTCAACAACAGGTTTTGGTTGAAAAAGCTGCTTCTGTCCAACCTCTGATGTTTTGGCAATGAAACAACTTAGTTATAGTTGCTTAATCGCCTTTTACAAAGGGTTTCTATGTATAAGCACTGTAAAACAGTCTACGTTTGGGAGATCAGATACATATTTTATATGTTTTATGTGGTTTTATTATATTGGACCAGTTGTGTGAGCAAAAGCTTGAAAAAGAATGATTTCCTAAATTAGTGTGTAATGATTTAGCTTTTAGCAACCATGTCCTGAGGGCCTCCCAAACATTCCAGGGGTAAAAAGAAAAAAGAAGATATAGGTTTAGTAAAAGATTGAGCCCCTTATCAGCTTTGCTATTTTCATGAAGTATACTTTACGCTAAGGAAAAGGTGCATATTGCATTTTAACTTTACCTGCTGTAGCATGCGTTTGGTTTTCAAATCATTAGTGCCAACAGACATTTCCAGAGACAAAATATCCTGTAGATTCCATAGAAAGTAGGAAGTGTCTGTGTAGGACTGAACTATATCCACAAAGGTGTCGTAGCCCGGCATCAAGCTGGTGATCACAGCAAACTCGGCCCAGTCATACTCCTCCAAGATCTGACACAGACATGTGGAGGTAAAGGCAAACAATTACAAATATGAGATAACAACATAAATAACTTTCTAAGGACTTTTTGCTTTACAAGAGATGTGGTTCAGACTAAAGTGATTACATACACCTCCCAAATGGCTTTAATGCTGCAAAACCTACCAAGGTACACATGTACAAAAAAGGATCAAATGTTTACAAATCACCACCAATTATAGTGGAAAAAATCCCACAGTGGCAAGCGAAAGAAATCATACCCCTAAAACTTGTGTGGCATAAGTGGCAAAAGTGTGGCATACATTGATATTCAGCCCCCTTTCATGAATACTTTGTAGAAACACTTTTCACTGCAATTACAGCCGAAGTCTTTTAGGGCTTTGCTCATCTAGGGACAGATTCTTTCCCCCCATTACTCGTTGGAAAATATCTCAACCTCAGTTAGGTTGGAAGAAGGAAATCTGTACACATTGATTTCTAAGATGTTTTATTGGACTGGATTTTAACTCTGCCATTCTAACACAAGAATATGTTTTTATCTGAAACATAACATTGTAGCTCTCATTGTATGTGGTCTGTTTCTGCTGTAAGGTGAACCTCCATCCCAGTCTCAAGCCTTTTTCAGCTTCTAACAGGTTTTCTTCCTGAATTGCCTTGCATTTAGTTCAATATATCCTCTCATCAATTCTGACGTATTGTGCCTTTCTTTCAACAATGGCGATTTTCTTTTCACTTTTCCATGAATGCCAGATCTGTGGTGTGAATGGCTAATAGTTGTTCAATTGCACCTGAGTTGTGGATCTCTGCAGCTCCTCCAGAGAAACCATGGGCCTTTGGACCGTGTTACTGAGAAATGCTCCCAGGCCTGTCAGTTGAGTTTGATGGCCATGTCTTGGTAAGTTTGTGAATGTGTCATCTTCTATTTTTGTATGATGGATTGAACAATGCTCCCTGGTTGAGATTTTGTTTTTGTTTTTTACCTAGCTCAGTTTCAAACTTATAAACAACTGATGTGCTCCTTGGTCTTCATGATGCTGTTTGTAAACTAATGTTCACAGAAAATTTTGATTTATACCAAGATTAAATTAAACATAGGTGGGCTCTGTTTACTAATTTCATGATTTTGAAGGCAGCTGGTTGCACTAGATTTTATTTAAGGGTATCAGGGTAAAAAGGGCTGAATACACGTACACGCTGGACTTTTTTAATTTTTCCTTAGATGGATTTCCTCTTCAGTAACTTTTTCAGGAGCCTAATTACCTGAAGGTAGTTTTTTTTCCAGACAGAGGTGAAAACGGCCCTGATAGAGAGGTAAAACTTTTTGATGGATCCTGAACTAATGGTCCCCAAAATATTAAAATCAGTTATCCTTATGCTCCTTTGCTGTTCGTGCTTTCTCTTGACTGTTAATCATATGACTGTGGTTCTGTATTTTTGTTTGCAAACACAATATTTAAAACTACTCACCCATGCTGAATATTATAGTATATTATATATATATAAAATATATATTATATATATATTTTATAACAATTATATATATATATATATTCTTTCCCGGAGTCTACCACAACTCTACCACAACTGTTAATAAAAAAATATGAATGCTGTATTAGTTTAATTCCAAGTGGTGTCTCATTCTGGACACCGCTATTGTGGTGGGCGTAGATCTGTGTCTCAAGATCACCAAAGTACTCCTGGAGTGGGAGAACCCACTCAGTGTCAGGGAGAGTCCATCCACATAAACGGAAGACCATAGAAAAGCCTTTCATATACAACTTTTGAGAAACCAACCACAATTTTCCTTCTAGCTGACCATTAAATAGTCCATGTTGGTTAACACAAAATCACCATAAAATACAGTAAAGTTTTGCAGGTGGAATAATTTTTTAGGCATATGAAAACTTTTGCAAGGCACTGTGATTGTTTCATGTGGGCCAAATTGAGGGAACTAGTTGTTTTCCTCTGATCCCAGTTTTACACAGTATAAATTTACTAAATTGTTCCACATTAACAAAAATGTGGGGTTATCTCATTATCCCATTGTCAACTACAATAAAATATGAATAATTATTAAAATGTCTGAAGTGGTCATTTGAGTATTATTTAAAATATTAGACTAAAAGAGAATCTGCAATGGACTAGCGACCTGTCCAGGGTGTACCCCGCCTCTCGCCCATAGACTGCTGGAGATAGGCACCAGCTTCCCCGCGACCCACTATGGAATAAGCGGTAGAAAATGACTGACTGACTGACTGACTAATATAGAATTTTCTAAACAATCGACTTTCGGGTTTACCTAAATAAACTACAACTTGAGAAATGTTCAAATCCTGCATGCCCTTTCCCTTATATAAGTTTCACTATGACAAAAAAAAGTTGTTAAAAAATATTCTGTCCACGTAAACGAGCTGGAATTACGATCTAACAGACTTTAGTGGGATTATGAGATTGACTAGCAAACATATTTGACAATGACGTTATCTAATCCCATGAGAACATTTACAATCCACCATAAATCCAGATTGGACTAGTTTGTGAAAATTGGGCCATAACTTCAAATCAGGGATTCCCCTGCTGACTCTTTGGATGTCTATTAATGGTGTTAATCGGCCTACGGAGATCCCAGAAGTCATGATTGACCCTCTAATTATTTGTTATGATAACCTTTTTTTCTCTCTAGGGTGTAAACAAGATTTAGCTAAATGTATTTCCATACCTTGAACATGCAGATGACCTGCTGCTCCAGAGAGGCTCCCATCTGTAGAAAGGAGGATCCTTCAGCCTGTAAAAAACAAGTGAAGTCTCCTTTACTGATATAGCTCTGTGGGTTATCAGAAATACTTTAAAATGTTTGCTTTCATCTTACTTTAACATTATAGCTGTATCCAACATAACACAACATGGACTCAATTGTAACATTACAGTAAGTGATTTGATGCCTTTTATTATGTTCAGAATAGAGTAGCAGACAAAATTAAGGAAAACAACATCAATCAATCCTGACCATATTTTATATGTGTTGATGTTAAACGAATTAGTCTATAAACAGATTTTTAATCTAGGCGAACAATGTCTTAAACAAAGAAGCATAACCTCCTAAAATTTGAGTTATAGGCACTATACATCTGCTGCAGCACGCAACTCCAGCAGTAATGATACAACAGGAATGATTTCCATAATAAACTTTTGCTATCAATATAAATATTACATTCTGTGTCTTTATTGAGACGTTCATTTTACAACAGACTTGGATTTTCCATTTTCTGCCTCAGTCTGGTAGAAGTGTACTTAAAGTGCAAACACTCAGTCCTGCTGCTCTCTTTCTGTCAAATAGGGGAGGTCCAATGTTGTTCATGTCTGTGTGTTTGCATACATTTGCATACGAACTCAGTGCATTGACAGGGGTGGGCTTGTTTAACACATTTAACAAGCTTCAACATAAAAATGGCAACAAGAGTGAGGGGAGGAGAACTGGATGACAAAGTAGAAGCATGACAAGGACATATCATGAAGCATGAATCATGTGTATTCTTGTCACGCTGCAGTCAGAACATAAGACACTTTGACATACAAGGGTGCTTATAGAAAGTTTTCAAAAGGGGGCACCGGATAGAGCCACTGGTGGCTCGCCGAAAAGTTTAATTGAGGAAAACTTAAAAAAAATATTTGCTATGTATTTTTAATTGTTTCATATAATCTGTACTTTTTCTTACATACCGGCCCTGACAAAAGTATTTACGGCACTTTTTCACATGTTGTCAAACTACAACCACAAACACACAATTTTAAAGAAGGAAAGGTTTTAAATTGTTTTACAAGTAAAAATCTGAAAAGTGTGGCTTGCATTAGTCTTCAGCCCCCCTTACTCTAAAACCCCAAATAAAAACCCGTTGCAACCAATTGCCTTCAGAGTGCAACTGTGTTAAGTTGATCTCACTATAAATGCAGCTGTTCTGTGAAGGTGTAGGTTTCATGAAGACCAAGAAACACCGCCAAAAGGTCAGGGAGAACATTGAGGTAAGGTTTAAAGAGTTAGGTTTTAAAAAAATATCCCAAGCTTTGAACAATTATCTGAAACTAGAAACAGAACAACACAAAAAAATATCTATCAAGACACCTAAACTGACAGGCCGGGAAGAAGAGCATCGATTAGAGAAGCAGACAAGAGGTCCATGGGAACTCTGGGGGAGCTGCAGAGATTCACAGCTCGGGTGGAAGAATCTGTTGTACAGGGAAACTACATGTTATGCACTCAACAAATCTGGCCTTTATGGAAATGTGGAAAAAAGGAAGCCACAAGACGTACCATTTGCAGTTTACCACAAGCCATGTAGGGGATGCACCTAATATGTCGGAAAAAGTGGTCAGATGACACCAAAATCAAACTTTTTGGCCTACAATCAAACAAGAAAAGTAACACTGCACATTACCCTGAACACATCATATCCATGGTGAAACATGGTGGTGGCAGCATTATGCTTTGGAGATGCTATTCTTCAGTACGCCTGCATGTGACAGGCATCCTGAAACTGTTCAAAGTGGATGGGAAGATTGATAAAACAAAATACATGGAATTAGTAGAAGGAAACCTGCAAAATACTTGAAATTGAGCAGGACAATAACTCTAAACATTTACAAAGCTATTTTGGAATGGTTTAAATGAAGGTATATTTATGTGTAAGATTAGTCCAGTCAAAGACCTAAATCCAAAATCCAACTGAGAATTTGGAGAAAGACTTGAAAATTAAAAGTTCATAGATGTTTTCCATCTAATCTGACTGAACCAAATAGCAATGTATTTGGAAACAAATACAAACAATGTATTTGGATGTGCAAAGACTGAATATAAATGAACATCACACTTTTCAGATTTTTAGATGAAAATGGTTTTGAAAATCTTGTGTTGGTTTATCACACAATATCTTACAAAATCTTGTTGTGATATAATAAAAAGAGAAAAAATCATAAATATGAATATATTTGCGTACATTTTTTAATTGTTTTGTAAACATCAATTCACCAAGTGTTGTTTTCAGTTCAAGATAAATTTTGGGCTAATAACAACATCTTTCTGAAGGCTGTCTACAATAAAAATGTTAAATTTATAGTCAATAAAAATATTATGCATGTAAGGTTTTGAGATGACAAGCAAATACAGGGATTGGACAATGAAACTGAAACACCTGTCATTTTAGTGTGGGACGTTTCATGGCTAAATTGGACCAGCCTGGTAGCCAGTCTTCATTGATTGCACATTGCACCAGTAAGAGCATAGTGTGAAGGTTCAATTAGCAGTGTAAGAGCACAGTTTTGCTCAAAATATTGAAATGCACACAACATTATGGGTGGCATACCAGAGTTCAAAAGAGGACAAATTGTTGGTGCACGTCTTGCTGGCACATCTGTGACCAAGACAGCAAGTCTTTGTGATGTGTCAAGAGCCTACGGTATCCAGGGTAATGTCAGCATACCACCAAGAAGGACGAACCACATCCAACAGGATTAACTGTGGACGCAAGAGGAAGCTGTGTGAAAGGGATGTTCGGGTGCTAACTCGGATTGTATCCAAAAAACATAAAACCACGGCTGCCCAAATCACGGCAGAATTAAATGTGCACCTCAACTCTCCTGTTTCCACCAGAACTGTCCGTCGGGAGCTCCACAGGGTCAATATACACGGCCGGGCTGCTATAGCCAAACCTTTGGTCACTCATGCCAATGCCAAAGTCATTCAATGGTGCAAGGAGCACAAATCTTGGGCTGTGGACAATGTGAAACATGTTTTGTTCTCTGATGAGTCCACCTTTACTGTTTTCCCCACCCCGGGAGAGTTACGGTGTGGAAAAGCCCCAAAGAAGCGTACCACCCAGACTTTTGCATGCCCAGAGTGAAGCATGGGAGTGGATCAGTGATGGTTTTGGGATGCTGCACAGTCACCAGATTAAAATTATTGAGCCATTTGGGGGTTTTGGAGGAGCGAGTCAGGAAACGTTTTCCTCCACCAGTATCAAGTAGTGACCTGGCCACTATCCTGCAAGAAGAATGGCTTAAAACCCCCTCTGACCACTGTGCGGGACTTGTATATGTCATTCCCCAAGACAAAAACTGACGCTGTATTGGCCCAAAAAGGACCCCCACCCCCTATAACAAATTATTGTGGTCTAAAACCGGGTGTTTCAGTTTCATTGTCCAACCCCTGTATATTGTAACAGGAGGAATAAAGAAGAACTTAGAACTTGGTCAGAATAAATCAGAATTCCATCTTTTAAAATAAATTTAGTTCATGTGTAATTATTTTTCAAACAGCCCTGTTTTCATAGCATAGCAGGTAAGTTCAAGTCAAACTAATTTACATGAATTTAAAGGTAGACAGCGGTGAAAAACAGTTTTGAATCTCTCAAAGGACTTTACATCTTGTAGTTTTTCGGAATCATTTGAAATTTGTTTTGACATTTTCACCAACACCTAGAACATACAGTTTAAACCACATATTTACATACACAAATATAAAAGGTTATGTGTACCATTTTGTATTTCTTCAAATTCAGAAGATTGTACGCAATGTATCTAAACTATTTGGGAAAGCCCAAATGGGTATGGGGATGGCTTTTTACACTTCTGATAGGTTAAATCACAACATTTCAGTTAAATGAAGAGAAAGCTGTGGGTGTATTTCCAGGCAACACTTCAAACAAACTACTTTCTTGTGTGACATAATTAAAAAATCTAAAGAAATTATCAAAGATTCCTGGAAAAGATTTAGGGACCTCCACAACTCGCGTTTATCCTCGTACAATTTCTAGATGCCTGAAGGGGCCATGTTCTGTTCAAAGAATTATGCACAAAGATAAACAGCAAGGGAATGCCTGGCAATGACGGTGTCAACAAAGGGGATGCTTAAAAGTTTTTTGAACACCATGCCAAATGTGAAATGTGGGGTTGGCAGCATCATGTTGTGAGGGTGTTTTGCTAAAAGAGGGACTGGTGCACTTCACAAAATAAATCACATCTTGAGGGAAGAACGTTATGTGGAAAAATGGAAGAAACATCTAAAAAAATCAGTCAGGAACTTAATGTCTTCCAAATAAACAATGCAATAAGAGTACATGGTCTTACTTTATTCCAGGGGTCCCAAAACCCCGGACTCCAGTCCAAATCCGGACCCAGAGAGCATTTTGATGGCAAATCATTTTCTCATTCACTATAGACATTTTATTCTTGCTGTGTCTGACTTTTGAAGAGGCACAACGGGCAGCTATGTATGTCAGTGACATTCTGGTCCACACTCCAAGCCAGCTGGTGGCGGTAGTGCACCACATCGTTGTATGCCAACCGCCAAAAAACGGCAAAGAAGAAGCTATGCGGGGTCCTTGAACACGGGTTGCTAATGCCCCTTTTCCACTGGCTCATTTTAGGTGGTGCGCCTCCACTCGACTCGGTCTCTGGCCCTGTCCCAATACCCAACACCCCCTAGCCCCCTATGAAGTGTGGCCCTTTGTAAAGTGCAATGGGGTTGAATTGCGCGGGTTTGCGAGCATGCAAAATTGGAGAATTGGGACATAGGGGTTTCGCATGTTTGACCTCGCGCCATAATCGACATCAAAAGTGGGGGACCCATTTCTGTTTTTGCAGTCTTTCTGCTAAAAATTCTTTTAAATGCAAAAAGCAATGTTTTAAGGAGAAGAAAGTGCAGGAACCGAAGGGGCTTATAACAAGATTAGCCCGGGCCCGTGTTGTTCGAAAGGAATTTTTATGGCTATTGATGCCCAGAAACCCTGAAAAGGGGGGATTTACAATGTTGGGCCCGGGGGAAAAACCCTAAAAAAAATATATCGTTTGGTGCTGTTAAACTTTTGGCAGTCTTAATATTTGATTAAGGTTGTGATGGTTTTTGCTCAAAAAGCCCCAGCAGCAATGAATTGTGGTAAATACTTCGGGAAGTTATTTGTGCACGCTTAGCCCAATTGGATGAGAGTGCAAAGGGGGTGGGGCTAAAGACCCCTCTGGAGAATTGGGACACATTACGCACTCAAACCCATCAATGAGAACGTGAAATTGAGGGACACAAGGGTGGAAGTGCAAGTATTGGGGCAGGGCCTCTCTGTATGGTACTGGTTGTGTTTCCACTGACCCACTGACGGGTGGAGCTATGGCGGCTGAAGCCCCGACTCCAGTTGTCAGTGTAGTGCGCTGTGGCGCTATTAACATTACTGCTAATAGCTGTTAAGTTACTAGTTTGGGAGCTCACGCTTCCTGATAGTACAATGACTTGGTGGTGCATACATGAGTGAGTAAAAGAAGGCTTTGTCTAAAATTCCTTAAAGTGAGGACAGTAGGGGACAGTATGAACGAACTACACGGCTGATGGCTGATGACACAGTCACTTACAGCACAACAGCTAGCATACAAGTGTTCACTGTGAGTCTAGTGTGTGTTAGGAAAACACAAAAAGTCTTTCACTGATTAGGAAATTATCAAAGGGGGCATGGAAGCTGTGACAGAAAAACACTTAAGAGGAAAAAAAAAGAACAGAAACCCTTAAGCGGGGGCTAAGAAAAATTGCCATGTTTTACCGCAATCCCCAACAAAAAGAGCAAAACTGTTTATCCCAAAGATGTACAGACCCAGCATTTAATATTGGTACTTAAATTGGATTGCATTTTTCTGCTCGGCAGATGATTTAGGGGCTCAGTATTTTAAAACCCCCCCCCCCAAAAAAACCTAGTTTTAAATTTAAATGTTAAATAAAATTTGAGAAAAATTTGTCCAGTTGTTTTAAAAAATTTCGGCCCCCAAAGTGTTTGGATAAATGGGGGGTGGGGAAACCTCTTGCTTTTTTAATTTGGGGGAACCCCTGCTTTATACCCAATAAATTTTTTAAGGCCCAAAAAAAATTATTGTTTTAGAGTGGCCATCACAAAGCTCTGATCTCAGTCCCCTATAATATATGTAGGAAACTCTAAAAAGATGTGTCAGTGCCCTACAAACCTGACCCAGTTAAACCAATTGTGTTCAGGGGAATGGGACAAAATTCCAGAAAACTGAGCCTTGTGAAAGGACACAAAATTTTTGACAGAAGGGAGAAAAGAAGAGGGGAAGGGAAAAAGGGAAGGGGCCCCCCCCCCCAAAAAAGGACACAAAGGGATTTCAAAAAATGAAGAAAAAAAGGGAAAAGGAAAAGCGGGAAAAGGAATAAAAATAGGGTTTTATGAAAATTTAAAAGGGTTTTCCATGTTTTATACAAACATGGTGTTTTGTTTTGCCTTGATTTGTACAGGTAATCTCTTTATTCTGTCTCAACACAACAAAATAAGATTCTCAAGTTGTCCTTTGACTTAAATGCTTTGGCCACTTTTCTCTGGATATTTGTTATTAATGCACACCACAGCTTTCAGATCTTCATTTTTAAAAAACTTCTAAATTCAATGTATTATGTCCTTCCCAGCTGCACACTACTTCGTATTGGTCTTTTAAAAGGTTCAAGATAAGGAAGGATTTGACATAGAGAAAAAAGGGAAACTCAGTGTGTTGAAAGGTTTATTTAAAGAGTCGGATACTTATTTTTAAAAGGGAAAATTTACAGTTTATTTTAAAAAAAAAGTAAAAAAATATTCAGAATTGGTTTTTTTTCGCCCCTTTTTTGCCCTTTTTTGGGGTCTTAATATTACAATAATACAGTCAAATTTTCAATGAATTAAAAAAATTGCATTTGGAATTTTCATAAAGAAAGTTGTCTCAACGTCTGGACGATCTATTCCCGCCTCTTTTTAAAAGTTTATAGAGGTTGGGGATCTAAGCAGGCTAATGTTGCTGCAGAGCATGGGCAGACCTGTGATGTAACAAAGTGTAAGAGTATGCAGGGCTTTGACACAAGTTATAATTTTCTGAATTGGATTTGCTAACAGACACCTTGTGTAAGAAGATAAGAATCAGCGTAACAAAGTCTCCTTAATAATTATGAACACTTGCTCATTATATGAATCAAAAAAAGAAACATAAGAAGAAGTGTTAAATGTATGTTTAAGAAAGAATGTGCAGGAGAAGAAGAAGTTAAACCACGAAACACCACTAGGGACGAGGTCTCAGATCTTTTCTGTCTATTCGTGTCTCAGAGGTGACTACCTGTCATCTCTCCCTTCTGTTGATCTTCTTTTTCCCACAGTTCACAGCCTCCGCAAAGCCCAAGAGAGCGCCGCAGCATGAGGACTACCATGAGAATATCAGAGCAAGACTCTTCCTCGATGTATTTCCACAAGTTTTATCTCTGTCTGAGCTTGTTTGAGACTCACCTTCACAGAAGAAGTGGCAACCAGACCATAAGCTGGGCTACACATCAAAACATACCAGAAAACTGTTGAGAAACATCATTTTAATGGCTATTAGACATGTTTGAACTATTACACAAACTCATAATCTGATTTAAACCTTTGGTCTACTCCCTTCTATGGCTATCTCTTTTACTCAGTCGGTTGTGGATTCTAATAGAAATTACAACAAAGTGACCTTCTTTTCCACATCTGCCTCTCACAGGAGCACACCCACATGAAGAGACAAGAGTTCGCCCTCCTCTCCTCTCATCTATCCCTCCCAGCCGTCATGTTGCCACCACCTTGGCAGCGCGGCTGTCACATGCAGGCGTAATTAGCAATCTTACTGCAGCAGTGTATGGTAATGTGACAGGAAGACCGTCGACATGTTGGCTGCACACATAGTCCTCTCCTCCCAAGGGGGTAGCTTTGTGCTGTCGAACTTCAGACAGATCTTTTTTCCAATTGACTGCATTGATCTGTGTGTGATATTCAAGAAAAACACTATGATTGTTTTTGGTAAACTGGGTCACACACATTTTCAGAAGCTCTGCTTTACAGAGAGAAATGTAGGTTTTGACAATAAACATGATGACCTTTTTTAATATATTTTTATGTTTTCATTTTATTATGTTTTCAATCCATACAAAATACAAAGACATAGGCAGATATTTTGTGAATAGAGTACCTTCTTCTAGCTAAGCTCACATATTTTCACTACACATCACTAAAATTAAACTTTTGAAGGCAGTTATTTTGTAAACATATAGTCTGAAGCACACAATAAACAGAATGGTTTGAATAGTTTATTTTAATTCTAATAGTGTTAGTGATATTACCCATTGATTTTGCAATTACATTAGAAACTTGAAATCAATTGGTGCACTATCTTTGTGCGGTTGAAACTTAGGGCCTGATCTTCAAAGATCCCAAATAAGGAGCACTAAATTGCTTGTGCAAAAAAAGAATTGCACATGCAATAAGTGGGCGTGTTGTGCACGATCTTTAAAGTTGCATGTGCAACGGATAACAGGCACAAAAGAGGTGCAGTCCGCTCTATTTAAATGAGGAAAATGCGTGTGCTACTGGCTGGCTGCTACTGCCCCCAGCGGATCTAGAGGAAAAGTGAACAAAAGCTGTGGTGCTTGAAACATGCAGGGGCAGGTGCTCTTCATCATTCTGAATGATGAATATCCAGTTGCTGATTATTTTCCTTCTGTTCCGTTCTGCCCCTGCTTTTCTGTACTCTTACAGTTTGTTAACCTTTATCGTCGCTATTAACAGCAGCAGGTTTCTCATCGCAGCCTCTGGCCTGATGAGATTATTTTCCATCTCTGTTCATTTGCGCAGGGTGCCTCTGAGAGCGTAATCGCGCATACAGAAGGCTGAGTTTGAAGTTGTTCTGTAAGCAGATGCTTTATGTTTGACCTTAAAATATATAAGGACAAACTTTATTAGAAACTGCTTTGGGATTATTTCAATTGCAATGGATACAGAGATGGAAACAAAAACGGAAAATAATGAAGCAAAAAAGAGAGAGAGGTGGGACACAAGGGAAAAAGGGTGAAAAGGAGAAAAGGAGAAAAGAAATGAGGAGAGAAAGAAGGATGAAGAAAATAAAAGACAGCAAACAACATGGAAGACTGCTTCTATACCTGTAGAAACGTATATATACAGTGCCTTGCGAAAGTACTCGGCCCCCTTGAACTGGTCAACCTCTTGCCACATTTCAGGCTTCAAACATAAAGATATAAAATTAAAATTTTTTGTGAAGAATCAACAACATGGCCTCTGACTTGGAGGAGCTGATCTTCAGAGGCCATGGTACTCAACCGGAAAAGGGTGGCTTGTCCTCTTCAGGTTGGAGGGGAGTTCCTGCCTCAAGTGGAGGAGTTCAAGTATCTCGGGGTCTTGTTCACGAGTGAGGGAAAAATGGAGCGGGAGATCGACAGACCGATCGGTCCGGCTGCCACAGTAATGGGGGCGCTGTGCCGGTCCGTTGTGGTGAAGAGAGAGCTGAGCCGAAAAGCGAAGCTCTCGATTGCTCACCTATGGCCATGAACTACCCTCACCTATGGCCATGAACTTTGGGTCATGACCGAAAGAACAAGATCCCGGATACAAGCGGCTGAAATGGGCTTTCTCCGTAGGGTGGCCGGGCACTCCCTTAGAGATAGGGTGAGGAGCTCGGCCATTCGGGAGGGGCTCGGAGTAGAGCCGCTGCTCCTCCACATCGAGAGGAGCCAGTTGAGGTGGCTCGGGCATCTATACCGGATGCCTCCTGGACGCCTTCCTCGGGAGGTGTTCTAGGCACGTCCCACCGGGAGGAGGCCCAGGGGACGGCCCAGGACACGCTGGAGGGACTATGTCTCTCGGCTGGCCTGGGAACGCCTTGGGCTCCCCCCGGAGGAGCTGGAGGAGGTGTCTGGGGAGAGGGACTTCTGGGTGTCTCTGATGAGTCTGCTGCCCCCGCAACCCGGTTCCGGATAAGCGGAAGACGACGAGTACGAGTACGACGAGTACGAGAATCAACAACAAGTGGGACACAATCATGAAGTGGAATGAAATTTATTGGATGTGTCAAACTTTTTTAACAAATAAAAAACTGAAAAGTGGGGCGTGCAATACTATTCGGTCCCCTTGTGTTAATACTTTGTAGCGCCACCCTTTGCTGCAATTACAGCTGCAAGTTGCTTGAGGTATGTCTCTATCAGTTTTGCACATCGATAGACTGAAATTCTTGCCCATTCTTCCTTGCAAAACAGCTCGAGCTCAGTGAGGTTGGATGGAGAACGTTCGTGAACAGCAGTCTTCAGCTCTTTCCACAGATTCTTGATTGGATTCAGGCCTGGACTTTGACTTGGCCATTCCATTGTAGATTTGGCTTTATGTTTTGGATCATTGTCTTGTTGGAAGATAAATCTCCGTCCCAGTCTCAGGTCTCTTGCAGACTCCAACAGGTTGTCTTCCAGAATGGTCCTGTATTTGGCCCCATCCATCTACCCATCAATTTTGACCATCTTCCCTGTCCCTGCTGACGAAAAGCAGGCCCAAACCATGATGCTGCCACCACCATGTTTGACAGTGGGTATGGTGTGTTCAGGGTGATGAGATGTGTTGCTTTTACGCCAAACATATCGTTTTGCATTGTGGCCAAACAGTTCGATTTTGGTTTCATCTGACCAGAGCACCTTCTTCAACATGTTTGGTGTGTCTCCCAGGTTGTGGCAAACTTTAAACGAGACTTTTTATGGCTATCTTTGAGAAATGGCTTTCTTCTTGCCATTCTTCCATAAAGGCCAGATTTGTGCAGTGTACAACTGATTGTTATCCTGGGGACAGACTCTCCCACCTCAGCTGTAGATCTCTGCAGTTCATCCAGAGTGATCATGGGTCTCTTGGCTGCATCTCTGATCAGTCTTCTCCTTGTTCGGGATGAAAGTTTAGAGGGACGGCCAGATCTTGGTAGATTTGCAGTGGTCTGATACTCCTTCCATTTCAATTTGATTGCTTGCACAGTGCTCCTTGGGATGTTTAAAGCTTGGGAAATCTTTTTGTATCCAAATCCGGCTTTAAACTTCTCCACAACAGTATCTCGGACCTGCCTGGTGTGTTCCTTGGTCTTCATGATGCTCTCTGCGCTTTGAGCAGAACTCTGAGACTATCACAGAGCAGGTGCATTTATACGGAGACTTGATTACACACAGGTGGATTCTATTTATCATCATCCCGTCATTGGGAAACCTTGGGTCATTCAGAGATCCTCACTGAACTTCTGGAGTGAGTTTGCTGCACTGAAAGTAAAGGGGCCGAATAATATTGCACGCCCCACTTTTCAGTTTTTTATTTGTTAAAAAAGTTTGACACATCCAATAAATTTCATCCCACTTCACGGCTGTGTCCCACTTGTTGTTGGTTTTTCACAAAAAATTAGAATTTTATATCTTTATGTTTGAAGCCTGAAATGTGGCAAGAGGTTGACCAGTTCAAGGGGGCCGAGTACTTTCGCAAGGCACTGTAACAATAGCAATGTTAACGAAAGTTGATGGTACTGTTGGATGCAAGATGTATTTAGTGGCAACTGCAGTTCAATATAGAACATCTGTGTATCTGTTGACACCTGAATCCAAACACCTGTGGGTGTGTTAGCTCGCTTGTGTATATACTTGTACCTTATATGCCTCTTGGACCCGTGACAGACAAGGAGAAGATCTGAGCCACATACATCCAAAGGCCCCCCAGAGCACGGGAACCCAGGGAGGACAACTGCTGGGACTAACACACCCCTCCCCCCCAGAAAAGAGCAGAGTAGAGCCCCAGGAGAACCACACAGCAGCCACATTGCCGAAACCCAGGGAGCTGCAGCAACGAGCCCACAGGCCCCGCTGGCAGCAGTCTACACTGAAGCAGATCCCACCATGTACCCAGACACCCGAGACCCTGGGGTATGCCACACCCCAGCTGAGGCCCTGAAGAGCCAGGGGGCCCAGGGCAGCCACCAGGAGTGAGTCAGCACACACCAAAGCACCCAGCAACCGAGAAGGACCAATACATCGGCGGGCAGAGCCACCATCAGGGCATGTGGCAGGGAGGAAATAGGCCCCACATTTGATGGGGGGCCTAAGGTGATACAGGAGAGGGAACAGCCCAAGACCCAACCTGACACAAAACAGGCGCACACAGTGACAATTACACTTTCCCAGTCTCATGCGTACACATAAAAATACTCACACCCACACACACAAACAATGGATGCCGTACACTCATTCGCACTCCCGATATATACTCTGTACTCCCAGGTCAAGGTACCGATACCCCAGAAGGGCAACCCAAGAGGTGGTCCCCTCCATTCCAGGGTGGAGACAGGCAGGCAGCCCGAGCACCAGTTCAGACTAGTGCACCGCCCGAACCGAATGATCACGGCCCAGACCCCAACCCCCTCGGGGAAAGGAGTCTGAGGAAAAGAAAAAAAAGAAAAGACTTTGTGAAGATGCTGAATGAAGCTGGTAAGAGAGTTTCATCATGAACAGTGAAACAAGTATTGTAATGACATGGGCTAAAAGGCCTTTCAGAAGCCATTACTCCAAAAGCAACATGAAAAGCAATTTGCGAAAGCATTGGGGATGTTTTTTTTTTTTAAATGCAGATTTGGTGAATGGTTAAAAAACGGCAGAATATGTTTTTAAGTGACTTTTGGTATCTGACCTTTTAAATTTACAAAACCACAATGGCCAACTGTATACATACATACCCTATTATATTACCGGTATGACTAACAACTTCATTAAAAATACTGGAAGCCTACTGGCACGCTTAGAGGTGCCTTGGCCATTACCGTAGTTTCCAGTTTCCAGTGGGAACACTGTGCAGTGGCTCTGATTTTCTTATGACCTCTTTAGGAAGCTTCTGCTTCCAGGGGAGAGACAAAATTAACGAGGGGTGGGGGGATAAACAGAAGGATAAACAGAGAAAGCGGGTCAGTTTGGCCACATGAACAAACCAAGAAACCCATAATAAAAGAAACAAACACTAGAACCCAGTAAGAGAAGTCTGGATTCTTGAGCCAGTCCAATCTTACATAACCAGGTCTCAGGACTTTTATCCACGAACATTTAGAACTTATATCGCTGAAACAACAATGTCATATACTTTACTATAAGATACAGCTGTAATAACAGCTTTTTTTTATTCTCAGTTTTATCATCATACACAACAATGAGTATTTTTTTTTTGATAACGTATTGATCTTAACAGTTTGCTGAAGCACAGAGATTTGATACTGCTTCACTGTATAAAGAAAATGTTGATCTTTGTTTTAAAACAAAATGATGAATAAACCAGAAAACCAGAAAAGTAAGGAATAAAGTTGTGGAAATTTGGACTGTCCACCTAAACTGACTGGCCAGGCCATAAAGTATTATCAGAGATGGAGTCAAGAGGCCCACGTTAATTCTGGAGGAGCTGTAGAGATCCAACGCTCAGGTGGAGGAATTTATTAGACAATTATTAGTTTTGCAGTCAATAAATCTGTTTTTCATTGAGAAACAGAAACAGGAAACCCATTGATGAAAGAAAGCAATTATGAGAAATTATGACATATACATACATATATACAGTATATATATGTATATATGACTGGCCGTGGCAAAACCAGGAACAAGTCTACCTGGTGTCGTTTTGGAGTAAAATAAATTTGTGTGTGTTTCTGAGTCCACTCCTCTTAAAGGCCACGGAATATTTCTTTAAATCAGCCTAGTGAAGAATAGGGATGTTGTGAAGAAAATTACACTACACCCCCAGTCCAGCAGGTGGCGAAATAAGAAACCAAAGCCCGAAAGAGTAAAGCCTGACCGAGAAGCCTGCATCCCACCATATGTTCACAAAACTAGATGGAGAAACCACAACTGGCTTTTTTGATTACGGTGTTGTACCATATTGTAAGTGAGACCCAGCGATTTGCAAGGAAATAGAAGGCAGGCGATTGCCCAAAGACAACGTCTTATAAGTGCAGACCCCAGAAACTGAAATGCCTTGGGTAAAATTGTGCCAAAATGCGCAAAGGGCTGTCAAAATTGTAAGTAATGGCTGAAAGTCTTTGCTCTCTATAGATTAAGCACTACTTTGGTTCAAAAGGTTTAAGGGTTACAAACACTTTGCAAGACACTATAATATTACAGCATTTGAAAAGTGCTCCCATAATTCCTTATCCAAAAGTGAAATATTTAAGCAGTTAAATGAAAGTTTTATTCACACATTAAAGTTTCTTGTTGTTTTGTCCCGTCTGGTACTGTGCTGTCATCCCGCTCTCCTTGCTGCTCCTCAATTCCCATGACCACACATTTGGAAGTTGCACCCTCTAAAGATCATCCAACAATGACTGCAAGCCAAGAACAGAGGCACACAAAAAGAGGAAACTCATCTAGGCTATGATTTCTAACTCCTTAGCGACCACATACTTTTTTCCTCTTCCCTCACAGGATGAGCAGTCTTTATGCCCTTTTCTCAGTCGTTTCTCACACTTTCTTATTTCCTCCTCCTTGCTCCTGCTTGATGTATGTACTGGATGACAAATGACACACTTCCTCTCCTCCCTTCAATCTTTTCATCTTTGTGTCATTCCCTCCTTGTTGTTTGCAATAGAAAGAGATCACTGAGACAGCAACCATAAATAGGTGGCCCAGGCAGCTGCCGCGTCTTTTTAAACCTCCATCAAAGGCATTCATCATCATCAGGCCATTGATAATTAAGTAGCACTGAGCTCTTTTATCCCTTAAGAGAATCATGCACTCATGTATGCGTCTTTCTTCGTTCAATCCACCTGTCCCATTGAGCCAGACACCTTTGACAAGTTTTTTTATTCTTGATGACAATAAATGAATGAACAAAAAAAGGAAAAGAAAGTGAAGGCGAGAGTGTACAGGATTTGGTAAGGTGCTATATAGAGAGCTGTCACTAAACACTGTGAACCTTTCCTAAAAATAGAAAGTACAATGGGTAAACTATGAGTCTGTTTCTTGCTGCTGTCAGCTGGAGAGAATAGCTAAATGAACCAGTTATGACCAGCTTTAGAAAAAAAAAAAAAAGAAATGGTCCAGGAGTGACAAACTGTGAAAAGTTTAGAGCCAGTGGAGAGAATGTCTGAGACATTTTTACCTTAGTATGCGTGATCACAATTTGAAAGCAAAGAAGAAAAGGCAGAGGGCCATTTTAAGAGAGAAAATATCAGCCAGGTGCTGCTAATCAAATGCATTTGATCATCCGCGAAAAGCTGGAGTTTAAAGCAGGAGTTTTGATTTTGCTGGTAACAAGCATCCAGATTTTCAAAGGAGAACATTTAAGACAGCTGCCGATCTTCGCAGGGGTGGACATCCATGTAAATACATCCCAAGATTAAATCACGCAATTCTCAGCTAAATGACAACCCAAGGGCTCCATCTCACATTCTATAGGCCTCAGTTAGCATGCTAAATGTCAAAGTTTATAATAGAAGAAATTAAAAAACTGAACAAGTATGGCTTGTTTGGAAAGACAGTTTGAAAAGGTGAGAAAGAAGCACAGATGTCTGACCAAAATGCACACAGCAGACCAGCACAAACAGCTACTGTCACACTGTTTCCTATGAAGCAAAGTATGTTGGTGTTATGAAAAATGCATTATGTGGGACTATACAAGGAATTGAAATGTAGCAGGTATGTGTTCTAAATAGTGTGTGTGTATTAGTATCAAGTTTGTAAAAATTACAGTATTATGCTGCATCAAGACAGGGTATGTTGCTTTTACCTTGATTTCACCGTTTGGATTGTTTTATATTTAATGAAACTGACCATCTTGCAATCAAATATTAATTATTGATGAGCGCAACCTTGGTCCGATTATTCTTAGAAGAGTTATGGAACAGTTTTCAAAATATCCAAGGCAGCCTGGCTTATCTGGTGATGGGTTTTAAAAGCATATTAAGCTGATGCGAGATTTACTTCCTTATGGCATTGTGTCTTCCTATGCCACTGAAATGAAAGGCAATGGTGTGACATCAATATACCAGTCAAGAACACTGGTGGGATGAGGATCCGCACCTCAAAATCTGGGCTATCCCTTAGAGATAGGGTGAGAAGTTCAGGAGAATGATCCAGGAGGGCAGTTGCAACACAACAACATAGGAACAACTACATCACCCACAGGAGTTTGTAACTTTCTTACATGATAGCTATAAACGCTCAAAGCCTGCACCCAAGCAGATGACAGATGTGCACAACATCCTGATCTCAACTTGACTAAAATGCATAAGTAGGACAGCAAGATAGCTGTGCTACTGATAACTGCACTGAGAGCTATTGCTACTAAAGGTGGTTCTACAATCTATTCAATCATGGAGTGTACTCAGGTTTTTTTCCAGGATTGTATTGATAGTCATTAAAACGTTCCTTTTCAGTGGATGTAGAGGAGATTCAGCCAAAGATGGCAGATTGGTTTGGATCTTCGGTTGAATGCCGTCACAACAGAGTGGCTTCAGACTCCTCATCGGGCTAATAACAAATGTTTTGCCATTCTGGAGATCCAACAGAGCACAGAGGAGTGGCCCCAAGGACATCTCTAGAATTTGTCTTAAGGAGTCCAACGGCATGAAAACTAACTTACTTTAAACTTACTGAAACACATATTTGTTAAAGAGTTTTCTAAGGAATAACGAGTCTGTGGATATGAGGTGGGCAGAGTAGAGAAAACTAAAATGGAAAGGATAAAAGAAGTGTGAGAACAAGGATGACTGTTTTACTCAAAAAAAGAGTAAAGGGAGACTTATCATTAAGACAGTAAAATGCTGCCAGCGGACAGCTGTCAGTCAAGCTTCATCTGAGCATCTTTCTCCTCTCTCAGGTTCTTACTGACTCACTCTGCCCTTCCCACTTTGCCATCAAGATACAGTAAATCAATCACTACCCCCACCCCCTCTCCTGTTTAATACTTGTATATGATGTGACATCTGTGGATAGCTTTTGATTAACAGGAAGCTAATAAATACAACATAGTTTACAAAATGTCTCCTGAAGGGTGAAATCCACCATTTGCTGGTGCACAGCTGCATTTCAGCTCAGTGTGGAATCCTCAGTGGTGAATAGGTGTGGAAAAAAATATGCCTCAGCTTGCCTCTGTGTGAGTGTGTATTCTCATGTGTGACATAGTTTATTTGCATGTGCTTCACTGTCTGAAAGTTAGTTCTATAAATACAAGGTGCTCAGTGTGGCAGTTCAGTGACTAGAAAGTGCAGGAAGACGGGATGAATCCATTTTCCTGCTTCAAAGTGAGAGGATGTAGAGATTAAGAATCCATCTGGTGTCATCAATCTCTTCTTTACAATATAACTACACAGCTCACTGCTTTGCATTTCTATTCATCACGGAGATACATGCTACATCTAAGCAGACAAAACCTGCAGTCCATCTAGTACATCAGGATGATTGATTGAAGCCTAGATCAACTGTAAAAGTCATCTGTCTATGTCAAGTTTCCCTGCCAACAACTCAGACTTTTTCCCAGGCAGGGATTAAACAAGCTGAGGGTCGAAGGCTGATATTTCACTCATTTCCAAATATTTGCATGCAGCAAGTTTCTTGCAAAAACTAGGTTTTTACCACTCTGACCTACATAAGTTGTTTTAAAGATGAACAATGTCAATGAAAAGGATTTCCGAGAAAGACGAGAGTCTGTGAGTGCTGCTCCCGACAACATTTACATTACAAGCTTTTTATATTATACCAAAACACAAATACACTCATTTATACATATTCATGATTTTTCATTGCTTGTTTGAAGCTATATCAGCAATGAAGACCATTCACCAGCTTGCCAGGAAGACTAAGAATTTAAAATCAAACCGTAGCTTCATGTTGGTGTATTGACAGTACCTTGTATGGAATAACAACTGCAGAGCCACCACTGATGCCCACAATGGGCAGAGCTGTCTGCGTGGAGAGGAAGTCCAAGATTTGTGCCACTTCTGCCACCTGAGAAAACAGATGGAAATCAGTGTTCAACAACAGTTAAAGACTGCTCAATGAAAAAACAAAACATTGGTGAAAATAAAATATCAAGTATTAGAAACCTGTGTAAACAGATTTTAAATTTTCTTAGGTACCCAGGGATACCACAATAAAAAGGGCATCAGAAAGTGGAAATAAAGTAATATAGTACAGCTTCATGGTAGACTTGTAATCTCTTGCAAAATGGTTAAAAATATGGTGCCACGGTTCAACTATTGCCGTGAAGCAAGAAGGTCCTGAATTAAAACTTGGCCGGGGCTTTTCTGTGTGGAGTTTGCGTGATCTGCAGATACTTTGGCTTGCTCCCACAGTGGAAAACATCACTGTAAACTGCCTTTAGGAGAGAGTGTTAGCATGGTTGTGTGTCTCCGTGGTACCTTGAGATGAACTATCAAACTGTTCATGTTATACCCCACCTCTTGCTCAATGACCCAAGAGAGCAGCCCGCCCCCCCAGTATCCTGTGGTATAGAAAATGGATCATGGGCTAAACCTAAAAGAATCCAATGATACACTCACCAACCAACAAAAGACCCTGGCATTTGGTAGATATGCTTATGTCTTGTACATTGGGCCCTGGTCATTTTTGCCCTTTTCCCATTTTATACCTTTATGGTTTAGGTTGTTTCCTTCCTGAACAAGCTGGGTGCCAAACAACAAAAAGTGCCATCTGCCATGGGACGTTTTGTACCAACCATGCATTGAGGTAAAATAGGGGTACAAATCAGAGAAGGGTCAAATTGATTCAGAGCCATTGTTGAAACTTAAAAACAACATTACCAACACTTAACAGAGCTTGATGGAGGTCACATTTTGGGTTTGCATTAGATTGGGTGATTGCAATGTGCAATTTCCTATTGCCTGAGAGAAACGGTTCCTGTGACATGCAAGGTGTCACAGGAAGATGGTTTAAAATGCTAGAAAAATGTTACGAAAGTTTGCAGATACTAACAAAAAAAACTGTCATTTAATAGACTTGTCAATGCATTGTAGAACGGTGCTGGCCATTCCACCAATTTATACCTTGAAGATTTGGTTGTTTTGTGCCCATTTTTTTCATTCTGGCAGACATGCTACAAAAATAAGTCATCTGAAAAGTTTTGTACTGATTATGTCAAGTCCTACCTGTCAGGGAGACATTTAATACCAGTTTTAACAAATGACTATTTAAAGTAATTTTTTATACTTCATACTTATATTTTTTTCTACTCATCTACTCATGTGCCACTGTAAATAAATGTTATATGATTTTAATAAATAACATCTACCAGCAGGAGGTTGCTTAGAGTCATTTTGTTCTGATCAGCACTTCACATAATTTGATGGGGGTCCGGCCTTTGGTTTGTATGAGGCCAGGTGCTTGCATTTTTCAACTGCGTAGCATGTGAGGAATACCCTTTAGGAAGATGTGTGAGTGCTCTCAAGTTCTTACTGGTTCCAAAATTGGGCCAAGGCGAATTTTCTATGTCCCACAGGCCCCAGAAATACCTTCAGACAATACAATGACATGTCCTCATGCAAATCCATAATGTGACCCCAATCATGCTCCATTAAGTGCTAATGTCCTCTAGTACCCATTTAAGATATGCCAATAAAATGAATTACTTTGATAGCTATAACTGGTCTGCATTATTGCTAGCAGTATGTGAAATTAAAGGATTTTTTTATCTATTTAAGTTCATTTATGACTGTGTAATATTATAAAATGTATTGGTTCTTTAACTCCACTGGCTGTAAAAGATAGTTGCCATACTAGCTCTTGCTGAGAGTTAAACCAGAAAGAATGTGATGTAATTAGATCAATTAAGAAGTGTATGATTGTTTTTGGACCACGGGTACACTGTCAAAATTAAAGGTTGAAGATGGCCGTGCTTCCTTTACAGTTTATTATGAGAATGCATCACGTCTGAACAAAATTAAGTACAAATCAGATCATTCTTTTAAGGTAATTACATTTGTAAGAATACTTCTGCAAGGTATTACGTTGAGCTCGTTCTTAAGCTTGTGATTTAGGGAGATTTAGCTCTGTCTTTCTGTTTTCTGCTTCTAGTTTTGTGGATAAAGGAATGAGTAAAGAATAAATAACATTTGTTTTTCTCTTTCACACACACTGCTAATAACAGATGAGCTCATTGCTCCAACGGGGAGTTTAGAGTCTTTCGCAACGATGACATGCACTGGGCAGGAAGCCATTTATGGATTCAACTAGTATATATTTTTTATTTGTAAACTGATGCTGAATTTGTGGTGATCACACCAGAAAGACTCTTTCTACTTCTGACTCAACCAAACACTAATATTTCTCCTGCATCACGTCACCATTTCAGGGAACTAAATCTTCTTGAAGGTTGTTAGCGTTTAAATAGGGGCTTTGATTGGCCTTT